>CM040635.1:22790700-22840172 GCA_022818045.1 Neotoxoptera formosana | reverse complement strand
ATGAATAAAAATACAAAAGCAATAACTGAATTCAAACAACCAAAAACTCAAAAAGATATTAGATCATTCATAGGAATGTGTTCATATTACAGAAAACACGTAAAAGATTTCGCAAAAATAGCCCACCCCCTCACAGAACTTATAAAAGGGGATAACAAAAAAATTGATTGGAAAATAGAACATGAAGAATCCTTTCAAAAATTAAAAAATTATTTAATCTCTGAACCACTTTTGAAACACTTTAATGACGATAAACATGTTTTTCTAACAACTAATGCTTCAATAATGGGCTTGGGAGCCTATATTGAACAACCAGACGATAATAATATACTACATCCAATTGGCTATGCGTCGCGTAAATTATTGGATAATGAAAAAACATATTCATCTACCACATTAGAACTTTTAGGTTTATGTTTTGGAATAACTTACTTCCGCGAATATTTATGGGGAAGACATTTTACCGTTTTCTGCGACAACATAAGTCTTCAATACTATAAAAATTTAAAAATTCCTTCCGCTCGAATAGCTAGACTAACACTTAAATTATTAGATTTCAATTTTGATATAGTTTACAAAAAAGGTAAAGAAAATTTAATAGCAGATGCTTTATCTAGGAATGCAATTAATAAAATTGATGTAGTTAAAGATGAACATACACAAATAAACTTAGATTTAGAAAATATAAAAAATGAACAAGATAAAGACAAATTTTGTTCTGATATAATTAAAGCAATACTAGAACCAAATAATAAAATAATTCCTAAAAATATAAGAAGGAAAACGCGAAGATTTATAATATTAAATACAATTTTATATTACAAAAAATTTACCCCTCCTAAAAATTTTGAACCAATTTTAGTGATTCCAAAATCTTTAACTAATATATATTAAAATCATATCACGAATCACCCACGGGAGGTCATACAGGTATAACAAGAACAATTCATAAAATACAAAATAAATACTATTGGGAAAATTTGGTTAAAGATACTTCTGAATTTATAAAAACATGCCACAAATGCCAAATAAACAAAAAATCAGAAGGCAAACCAATAGGTCAACTACAACCTATACAATTATCAAATAGACCATTAGATAGACTAACATTCGATTATTTAGGTCCTTTAACTACCAGCAATAAAAAAAAAATACATATTAGTAGCTGCATGTAACAATACTAAATTCATATTTACTAAAGCAGTCGCTTCAGCTTCCGCCGAATCAACAGTCAAATTTATCATTCAAATAATATCCCATTGGGGATGTTTTCAAATATTTTCTTCCGATAGAGGTACTCACTTCAAAAATAAACTCGTAGAAGATATATGTGACAATTTAGGAATAAAACAAGTTTTATCAACAAGTTACTCCCCCCAGTCAAAGGGGCTGGTCGAAAAAATTAATGGTGTTCGTTCTAATTCTCTAAAAAATTACATAGAAGATAATAATCAATCAAGATGGTCCTACTATTTACCTTACGTAACATTAAGTTACAATGCTACCCCACAAACTAGTACAAAATATAGTCCTTTTTATTTAATGCATGGTTTCGAACCATACTTTCCGATTGACAATAAATTAATTCCAAATAGTCTACCATACGATATAAAAAAGTCATTAATTGAATTAAATGAAATACGTAATAAAATTCCCAGTATAGTTTCAATAGCTCAACAAAACCAAAAAAAATATCATGACAAATCACATCAAATAATTAGTTTTAACCCAGGAGACTTAGTTCTTATAAAATTCCCATTTCTAGAAGTAGGTAAATCTCCCAAACTAGGTCCAAAATACAGAGGCCCTTTTAAAATTTTAGAGAAAGTAAATGAACTAAATTATAAAATCGAACTTGTTTTAAATAATAAAATAACTGAAGATAGATCCACGTTAGACGCCTTAAACCGTACCACTCAAGAAAAAAAATTGATAATTAACTATCGCTACCTAATGCAAACAAATAATAACAAATAAAATATCAAACAGATAACAAAAAAAAAAAAAATTAATCTTTTTAAATAAATATATAATATACAAATCAGAAATAATAAGATAATAAAATTGTACAGAAACAATTTGATAACCAATTTATACTCAAATCATTATAACGAATACGGTAGAACATAAGAACTATTAATATATATATTTTTTTAAGTATATACAATTGTATACAATGAATGTGCTTAAATTAAATTGGACATCAATAAATAATAAATAATAAAAATATTTTTTATACCAATTTTTTGAATGCTTCTAGTATTCAAAAAAAAAAAAAAAATAATAATAATAATAGATATATAGATACATAATAATAGTAAAATAATAATGTGTTAAAAACACATAAATGAAAAATCATTTTAATGATTTGAGTCACAATAAATTAAAAAAATAAAAATAAACTAAGATTAAATATAATTAATAAAATATTAAAATAAAACTGTGTAAAGGTCACACAGATTATAAATCATATAAATCATTTAAGATAAACTAGCCTAAATGAGCATAAACATATTAATACATTTTTGTGAAAAATCGCAAAAATAATAGATGATAAAAAATAATTCAATGAATATTATTAACAAAAAATTATAAAATAAAATATGTGCAAAACAAAGTAGTTAGTAGTTAGTTAATCATGAAGATGGTTAAAAAAAAAAAAAAAAACGTCGTATATTTATCAAAATTAGTAAAAATAAGCAAATTACAACAAATACGACAATATAATATGATAAATAATCATATAAAAATAAATGAATAGTAAATATTATAGAGCAAAAAAAAAAAAAATTTATATATATATATAATATAGTACTTAATATGAGAGTACAAAGTAAAAAAAAAAAAACTTTAGTTTTAACTTACTAAAAATTAATTACAATTTTAGCAAGTAATATGAATTATGTATATCAAGAATTAATATTAATACCATTTAATTATTTATTAGTATAGAAACTATTTACATTATATTATCACGTATGTTTAAGAAATCATTGTATTCTACATTATAATTATAAGCTATAAGACAAAAATATTTTACTCAACATTCAACACATACATAATGAACTTCACACATCTAATCGTCATCTCACAACTACATTTGACACATGACTTTATTGTATTTGACTATAATGGACCTAAAATCAATATAATATCATTCAATAGCCTCTCTGTGGAACAATGCGAACCACCATCAAAAATCAAGACCCAACTAATTCAAAGAATTCAACTCCTACAAAAAACAGATACTTATCTAATATATTATAAAGCATTGCTAAATAATAATAAACTACTTTATAAGTAGATGTTCACTTTTAGAAGATGCTAAAATGGTAGATAATGGATTCTTCACAGAAGTAATTGTTTACCAAACATAAGAGGTATTTTAGGAGCTTTGAAATTAAAATTGAAAAATGTAATTGTCATGAATGGTTGTACTGATGCATTATTTATGGGCATTATGAAAAATATGGACATTAGAAGAGATGAAATAATGTCTCACAATGATAGCTCAAATGATAGTGGTGATGATGATGGTGATGGCGATGAAGACAAAACCTAAACAAATGATTTAATTCAACTACTGGACAACAATAAGTCTTCAAATGATGATGAAGATTCTGATAATAATTCATCAATATTGTGATTTTAATTATGTTTAAATGTTTTCTATATAAAAACAATTTTGTAAAATTAAAAATGATTGAATAGTTTCTAAACAAAAAAAAAAAAAAAAAACATGTATACGCATTAGTAAAAATAATAATATTATGCTTTTAAATATATAAATATCATTGTAACAATAATTGTAATTTTTCAATATAATTTCGATTTAATATCCTAAATATGTTTCATAAAGATGCAAAAAAAAAAAAAAATAATAAATAAAAAAAAAAAAAAAATAGAGTTAAGTATACATTATATTATTATACTTTTATTTTATTCTTTATTCTTTCTTATATTATTAACATTATGTATCCAAATTGTAATCTTAAAGTATAAATCTCATGTTTTAATAATTTAGAATTCTATATTATGCTTCAATTTTGATGCGAGGACGCATCACAAAAAGGCTAGGGTGGATGTAATGATGTGCGCCTAGCAATCATATTTCTTTTAAATATTTAAATAAATAATATTATAATTATAATCATTAGCTATTAAGGAAAATAATATGTCAAATAGGATAAGATATAATTATAAAACAAAATACACACACGAACACACAGACACACTCACACACACACACATATTTATATATAAGGAGATCAATTGTACAAACAAGAAACAAGCGTTAGTAACGTTTTACTGTACGGACGGTCAAAGGCGAGTGTAAGAGACTACGCAGATCGTCTGTACAATAAAACATAGTCAGTCAGTTCATAAATAAAAATAATTTAAAATATATTTGTTAATAATCATTAGAGTACATTTAATAAACTAAGAGTGTGTAAACTTAGTAAACTTTTTATTATTTCATTGGTTACCTTACCTGACATTCCAGGCTAAAATTACGGAGAAGCAGCAATAAGTATCGGAGAGGTAATATTAACATTTTACATTATAAAAAGAATTAAGTAATTGATTTAAAAGACATAAAGACGTATAAATAATCTCACTATATAAATATCTTGTACAAATTTTAAATCATTACATATCTTATAAATTTATTAATAAAAATGTTATTATACATTTTTCATTTTTTGTTTTGTGATTAAGAATTCATAAAGAATGTTCTATTTATATTTAAGGTTTGAAAATTCAACACTAGATTCTAAATAAGTTTTTCTTACGACAACCGTAAAAAAAATTTGATAGGAAAACCCTTAAAATATATAAGCGCTTAAACTTAAAATTCTTACAAAATCAAGAAAATATACAAACTAATTTGTATTGAAAAATGTATAACATTTTGAGAATTTATACCTAAGGTTTAAAAATTTAATACAAGGTTTCTCATAAGCTATATTATGTAAGTGGTAGTTAAAAAAAAGTGATGAGTATGTCTAATAGTTTTGTAGAAGCATCTAAAGTGGAAATTCCGAATAAATACGTAAAAATCACGAGATTTTGCAGTTTTTTTTATTAGTAAATTTATAAAAAATTGTCTTTTTAAATCAAAGATTTGAAAATTCAACACAAGATATTCTATAAGTTTTTCTATCTTTTAAAAAAAAAAATGTACTTAAATGTTTGAAATCACTAACAATGGCAATATAAATATAATATAAAATACCTATCATAGGCTGACAGACCGTCTCCCCTCAGAATCGTTTTTCGTATACAATGATATTTCATTGAATACAAATTTAACAAAATTCATAACAATAACCCACTCGTAACTCACTGTAGAGCAGAGCAACATCCACTTTCCACCTTTTTTTTTTGATTAGTAAATTCATAAACATTTTTCAACAGAAGGATCTCTATAAGTTTTTCTACCCTTTTTTTTTACTTTTTATTATTATAATATTTGGTGAATAAACTAAATAAACGAAAGAAAGATTCAAAGAAATGTTTCTAACATAAACTAGATTGTAATTTACTTAACAAAAATATTGATATTTAAAAAAATTGTAAAAAATCAGCCGTTTGACTGATAATGACGGAATGTAATTATTCTAAATAACTAGTAGTATATTATGACAATTACCTGCTTTCCGTGCAGTCTCTGGAGAAATGTCCAATCTTGTTACAGTTGTAACAAGTAGAACTGCTTACACTACCGCCTGATTCACGTTCTACACGTGCATCTGGGCAAACACCAGCCCCATGTCCTCTCTTGCTACAGTTGTAACATAATTCTTCATTAGACGGTAGAGAACAGTCACTAGCTATATGACCAACACCATCACATCTAAAATTGTAATGTATAATAAATTTCATTGTATAATTTATTTAAGCCTATATTAACCTATATTTATTCAGATACCTATTTAAGCCAAAATCAAAATGATTTTAACCTGCATTTTTAAACTTTTACGTAACTCATTATAAAATTATTCGTTACCAAACTAATGCCTAATTATATTTAAATATAATTTCCATACATTGTTACATTTTAAGTCATAAATTATTTTCTATCCTATAAATTTATTAATAAAAATGTTATTATACATTTTTCATTTTTTGTTTTGTGATTAAGAATTCATAAAGAATGTTCTATTTATATTTAAGGTTTGAAAATTCAACACTAGATTCTAAATAAGTTTTTCTTACGACAACCGTAAAAAAAATTTGATAGGAAAACCCTTAAAATATATAAGCGCTTAAACTTAAAATTCTTACAAAATCAAGAAAATATACAAACTAATTTGTATTGAAAAATGTATAACATTTTGAGAATTTATACCTAAGGTTTAAAAATTTAATACAAGGTTTCTCATAAGCTATATTATGTAAGTGGTAGTTAAAAAAAAGTGATGAGTATGTCTAATAGTTTTGTAGAAGCATCTAAAGTGGAAATTCCGAATAAATACGTAAAAATCACGAGATTTTGCAGTTTTTTTTATTAGTAAATTTATAAAAAATTGTCTTTTTAAATCTAAGATTTGAAAATTCAACACAAGATATTCTATAAGTTTTTCTATCTTTTAAAAAAAAAAAATGTACTTAAATGTTTGAAATCACTAACAATGGCAATATAAATATAATATAAAATACCTATCATAGGCTGACAGACCGTCTCCCCTCAGAATCGTTTTTCGTATACAATGATATTTCATTGAATACAAATTTAACAAAATCCATAACAATAACCCACTCGTAACTCGCTGTAGAGCAGAGCAACATCCACTTTCCACCTTTTTTTTTGATTAGTAAATTCATAAACATTTTTCAACAGAAGGATCTCTATAAGTTTTTCTACCCTTTTTTTTACTATTTATTATTATAATATTTGGTGAATAAACTAAATAAACGAAAGAAAGATTCAAAGAAATGTTTCTAACATAAACTAGATTGTAATTTACATAACGAAAATATTGATATTTAAAAAAATTGTAAAAAAAAAGCCGTTTGACTGATAATGACGGAATGTAATTATTCTAAATAACTAGTAGTATATTATGACAATTACCTGCTTTCCGTGCAGTCTCTGGAGAAATGTCCAATCTTGTTACAGTTGTAACAAGTAGAACTGCTTACACTACCGCCTGATTCACGTTCTACACGTGCATCTGGGCAAACACCAGCCCCATGTCCTCTCTTGCTACAGTTGTAACATAATTCTTCATTAGACGGTAGAGAACAGTCACTAGCTATATGACCAACACCATCACATCTAAAATTGTAATGTATAATAAATTTCATTGTATAATTTATTTAAGCCTATATTAACCTATATTTATTCAGATACCTATTTAAGCCAAAATCAAAATGATTTTAACCTGCATTTTTAAACTTTTACGTAACTCATTATAAAATTATTCGTTACCAAACTAATGCCTAATTATATTTAAATATAATTTCCATACATTGTTACATTTTAAGTCATAAATTATTTTCTATCCTATAAATTTATTAATAAAAATGTTATTATACATTTTTCATTTTTTGTTTTGTGATTAAGAATTCATAAAGAATGTTCTATTTATATTTAAGGTTTGAAAATTCAACACTAGATTCTAAATAAGTTTTTCTTACGACAACCGTAAAAAAATTTTTATAGGAAAACCCTTAAAATATATAAGCGCTTAAACTTAAAATTCTTACAAAATCAAGAAAATATACAAACTAATTTGTATTGAAAAATCTATAACATTTTGAGAATTTATACCTAAGGTTTAAAAATTTAATACAAGGTTTCTCATAAGCTATATTATGTAAGTGGTAGTTAAAAAAAAGTGATGAGTATGTCTAATAGTTTTGTAGAAGCATCTAAAGTGGAAATTCCGAATAAATACGTAAAAATCACGAGATTTTGCAGTTTTTTTTATTAGTAAATTTATAAAAAATTGTCTTTTTAAATCAAAGATTTGAAAATTCAACACAAGATATTCTATAAGTTTTTCTATCTTTTTAAAAAAAAAAATGTACTTAAATGTTTGAAATCACTAACAATGGCAATATAAATATAATATAAAATACCTATCATAGGCTGACAGACCGTCTCCCCTCAGAATCGTTTTTCGTATACAATGATATTTCATTGAATACAAATTTAACAAAATTCATAACAATAACCCACTCGTAACTCACTGTAGAGCAGAGCAACATCCACTTTCCACCTTTTTTTTTTGATTATTAAATTCATAAACATTTTTCAACAGAAGGATCTCTATAAGTTTTTCTACCCTTTTTTTTTACTTTTTATTATTATAATATTTGGTGAATAAACTAAATAAACGAAAGAAAGATTCAAAGAAATGTTTCTAACATAAACTAGATTGTAATTTACTTAACGAAAATATTGATATTTAAAAAATTTGTAAAAAATCAGTCGTTTGACTGATAATGACGGAATGTAATTATTCCAAATAACTAGAAGTATATTATGACAATTACCTGCTTTCCGTGCAGTCTCTGGAGAAATGTCCAATCTTGTTACAGTTGTAACAAGTAGAACTGCTTACACCACCGCCTGATTCATGTTCTACACGTGCATCTGGGCAAACACCAGCCCCATGTCCTCTCTTGCTACAGTTGTAACATAATTCTTCATTAGACATAGATAAGATATAAATAAACACTTTTTTATTGTAATTTTCTAAAAGTTGAATTTATTTTGCATTTTTTCATTTTTTCATTTATCCGAATATGTAAAAAAAATTGGTGTTACCGTTTAAAAAAAAGTAAGTTGTATCGCGAATGCGCGTATCGAAAGTGTTAAAAATTTGAAATTTATCTAAAAATGTGTATTTAAGTACTATCTGTCATTCGGTGAAATCCCCATTTCAATACAAGGTCATCGAACTGAAATATTTAGTGTTACCTCTTAGCTTTAACACACTGTATAGGTATACCTACTACCTACATATTATAATTATTTAAAAAAATGTTTGTTATTACTTATTTTCATATTTTAATATAACTTTAACAGTTGAACGTAAAAACTAAAAGATAAGACACTGAAAATTAATATCAATGTAAACGCTCTGTATTTATTTTATTTACCATTTAAGTAGATTTTACTATAAGCATTATATTTGAATAAGTACTAATTCAATAAATACAAATCAAGCTATGTTATAATACAGTTTCTACGATCTATATATTGGGACATAAATTTAGTCAAGCAGTGTTTTCAATTATAATCGGTACCTAGTTCATAAGTACGCGAGAGTATTGAAAATATTACGGCAGCATTTGCGTATATGAATTTTATAATGATACGAATCGTACTAGACGAACGTTCATGGACAAATAAACGGCGCTCCCGAATGAGCACTTGTCGCCGTCGTCGGCCGGTTAAAGATTGCGAGTAGTAGGCGTGGCGTGGGTAAACGTCGCGCGCTTGCGGATAATGAAAACACCTAACAGCGCATCCTCTTGACCGTTGCACGCATAAACACTTTGGTGACACGTAATCTTAAACACCTTGTTGAATACACACACATTAAATATAATAGGACCACATAACCGCAATAATGATAATATACAATATAATACATTTGAAAACAGATGGAAACTTAATTTTAATATATAAAGCATTAGTTAGAATTTTGTTTGGAGATTCCCGTAAATCTATTGAATTCAGATTTAAGGGAATCTCCAAACAAAAAAATGTAAAACATAAGATGCATTGAACTTACATTAACTTGCATCTGCCTAGTAAAAATGCAACCAAGATAAAAACTAATTCACAAATATGAATTGATCAACTTTCCTACACTGTGGCAAAAAAGTATCACAATACAATGATTCATTTATTGAGATTCATAGTTATTGATATTAAATTGCACAATGCGTAGATTATGTATAGGGACAAAAAATGGGTAAAATAGATAAAGCTTTGTCATAACTATAAAAATGTAAAACAATAATACCTGTAACATCTGTATTTGTCCTTGCAGTCACGGGCAATATGACCACTGACGCTACACTTGTAACAATTTGTTTCACGCTCACTACTTCCGCCACCATTTCTGCCGCTGCCACCGCCTCTGCTGAATGTCGCTTTGCTTACAGAGCCACTGTCACGACAATCCTTAGCAAAATGACCAGACCGGTTGCACCGATAGCACTTAACTCTATTACTCATGACCAGTGGCGGCGCGAACTTTTTCGACAGTGAGGCAAGAATATGTTAGTTGCAGTACACAAGACCCACCTATTTAATTTGCGTATCATTTTGGTGTCACTGGCTACTGTACAATACACTTTTGTGTACTGACTAGCCACTATAGGCACTTACAGACCCACCACCCCTTTTAGCTGTGAGACAATTGCCTCACAAAAACCCTCTCGCGCCGCCACTGCTCATGACTATTGGAAAACAAAACAAAACCAATACTTAAATAAATTATTTTTGCAACCAATTTCTTCAAAAAAAAAAGACAATTGAAATTTGAACATGTGATATGGGGTTATGTTTAACAAGTCACAATTGGGGCGGACTAACAACCTTGACGGGATAATAGAAAATAATAATGTAATGAAAATCCATGTGGAACAACACCGGCCATTGTGGCATGCCTCTCACTACGAGGCACCTCGGCCATTTGCGGTTGACGAAACGTTAACAAAGAGTCAACAGCCAACAGTCGGCGTCACGGCCGTTGTGCCGTTCAAAGGCGACCAAAAAATGAAAAACGCTCATATTTACCTGTATTTGGTCGATTCTTTGTAAAAAACAAACGAAAAAAATTTGATTTTAAAAAACGTGAAAGGAACGCTGGCAGACACCGGATCGAAATGAACGAATATTTCGTCAACGAACAAGTATCATGAGAAAAAAAAAGAAGAGAAAGTGATGTTTACGGCGCGTCAGTGTGACCGGTTCCTGGGATCTTTAGATTACGCCAAAGTAATGCGTACGTGCCTGCGCTTAACGACCTGACCACCTACATATACCGTGAGTTACGATAATCGTGTTGGTATCGTTATTTATCGATAAGTTATTGAAATGATTCTAGACTATTGAACTGGCTACGCACGGCTAGTTTTAATGGAAGGGGGCACCGGTTGGCAATATTGCCCAGGGTCAAAAACATTTACTCAGATAACATAATTAAAAAATTCAATCTTTCTTTTAAAAGAAAGCATTCAATTTTGAAATCTTAGATATAAAAATGAGATTTTTTACAAATTACTAACAAATTTCCGTATTTTTAATATAAAGCTATTGTGAATTCATGCTCGTATTTTTTTAAAAATTACACTATTAACATCTTATGATCTTTATCCTTCTACAAATATTTTTAAATTTTTGAAATAAAGTTTGGCTACCACTGTTTGTACTATGTTATTAAAAAAAAATTATTGACGGGAGCCATGAATTTTGAGCCTGTGGGCGCAACATTTCTTAATACGGCCCTGGGTGTACGATATATGCGCTGTAATGCGTGTATGCAGTTGGTCAAGTCTATGTAGGTACCTAGTACCTACTCTAGTCTCACATCTATCGATATTAATAATATATTATATATTATGTTACGGGCCGAGAACGAACAATAATAGTTCGTGAGCGCGGTTCCCAAAATACTTCGTCGCGCTCAAGATTCACACACCGACCGACCTGTGTAGGGTATAATGTGTGTTAGCAATTCGAGAGAAGTGGACGGGTTCGCCGAGCAAGACTATCGAACGCTAGTGTGTGGTGGGTTTGTAAGTGTGTATAATTGTGGTACGTGTGCTTAAAACTAATGACAAAAAGGTGACTCTAATAAAATGGTAACTCAAATGATTTCTGGTAAACGGTATGATATAATAAACAATAATATAATAAATAAACTACGGCCCTTTTTTCCCAACAAGTAAAAATATGTATAAAATAATATTATGGCCTCGTTAGCCTAACCAAATAATTGCAGGCAACAAAAATATAATAATGATATCGGCAGCTCTTAGAGCTGAGGCTTGTATATAAATAGTAAATATAAAAATAATAAACCGCCCTTGTGGCTCAATAAGCTATATGCATGTTATAATACAATGCCGGTTCGGCACAACCAATAATAGTAATAATAAAATGAGATATGTAACAATAATAATAATAATAAATCAGTTACTCAACAATAATAATAATAATAATAATAATAATATAATGAGCCTTGTAGCAATAATAATAATAATAATAATAATAATAATAATAATTATATATAATAATAATACAAAAACTCACAGATATGACGGTGCTCGGCTGGCCAGCTGCTACCTATCCTATATTGACAATAAATATAATAACACACGATACACACACTTTATTGAAAACAGTAAAAAGGTATGACGACTTGCGCCTCACAATAGGTATAACAAAATGTGGTGATATAACCGTACAATATAATAATACAAATTATAATTATTCAGCGATTCGCGCTTTCGCAGTATTATAAAAATAGGTGGCGATTTGCGCGCACAATAAAATATACAAATGCGGTGGCGATTCGCGCCAACCATAAACAATATCACAAAATCGAACGGCGATCGGCGCACGTAACACTTAATGGTTTCGCTCTAGTGAACGAACTCCGACTACTTTGGCCGTGCAAAATCTCCGGCCGATCGCGAGTAGGTAATCTGTATATTATATAACTCGCGAGATAACAAAAATACGATACAAAAATAAACAAAACAATTAGATCTAAAATAATTTATGTGTGTGCGTGTGACGGTCGGCCGCTGTGGAACCTAATATAATTTTATACTACCTACTATATTTTAGTATTTTTATTCTGCGGCGGCAACAATATATATTATTATTAGGGCCCGGAATTGTATGCATTTGAATATTTCTATCTATTTATCTAAAAAGTAGCTAGGTAAGATACAAATTTGAATCTTAACCTAATGTGTAGTAATGTGTTGATATGCAAAATTAAATTTGGCATATTTTTGCATATTTGGACCATTTTAAATTATTGTGCATATTTCAGCAATTTTCTGAAATATAATGCATATTATATAGAAAAAAAAATAGTATGAAGTAGGTACTATTATTATGTGCAAGACTTACGTCAATTCAGTGTATCATGAAGTATAATTTGATATGGGCTATAATAAGATTTATAATAACAATAAGATAAGATAAAGTTTATTACTACGATAAAACTTGGTAACGAAAACAGTGCTTCGCGATATTGTGTATTCGTTCAAGTGTTCGACTATTTGTGTTTCCTAAATTAAAATGTCAAAAGTACAATCGTCTGTTCGTAAATATGTGTGCTGAATTTGGAGAAAATATTTTTGCATGTGACGGGGGAATTCTTTTTTGTAAAGTATGTGAGATTAAAGCAAATACTATATACGACAATACGGGACAGCTATGGTAAAAACTGGCGTCCAGTTCTTATCAGTTCCCTCCGAGAATGTAGTTGTGGTTGCCGTAATTTACCCCTAAAAAATAAATGTTATATTATATGAAAAAAATGTTTATACCAACCAGTTATTACTGCATTATACTATTACTGCATTCGTTTCAATATATTTCCATCTTTTTTTTTTTCATCTGTTGGATCTGGGAGTCGGTGACGAAACTGCTTTTGCATTGCTTCGACCTAATAATATTTCATCCAAAAATACAAGTTTTGTGTCTATAATTTATTCTTTATTGTAATTCTTTTTCAATAAAATTTTATAAAATAAATAAGAAAAGTATAAGAGTATAACTACATTTTATTTACATATTTCAATATTTGTACTGATAATTACTAACAAAATAAATTTAACTTTAACATAATGTTAGGTAGGCATATTAAATATGAGTAATTTTTTTTAACTTTTTATTATTTAAATATTTATATGGTACAGAAGAGTCATTGCACTTTTTTACATAACTATTTATACTGACATTTAAATACTTCTCAACAAATGTATCTTCACAGTTTTCACAAATATTTAATGTATATCTTTTACAAATAGTTTTAATTAATATTTTTTGATCTCTTTTAATATTTTCTTTTTTTATAAAAAGTAATTCTTCAATTGACGAATTGAATAATGCAGTTATATGCTTTGTAAATTCAAGTGTTTTTGTAAAAGGGTACAATAAATTACAATCATCGTATTCCTTCATATTGATTAAGGTATTATCTATGTTGAAAGAAGCACTATTCTCAGATTTGTTACTGGATGCCAATTTTTCAATACAAGCCTTATGAGTTAATTGAGAACAAACCCAACCTGTTATATATGCTATACCATTTGCTGTCTCGTTATCCATAAGAATGTAGTTAATATTCATATTGCTAAGAAAATCTTCATAATTGTTGGAAAAATCAAAATCGCTGTCAGCCAACTTATGCAATTGTACTTTATTCTTTACTTTTAGGTCTTTGGATAATGCTAAAAACTTTGATGCATCTTTTTCACAATTTGCATTATTAGATGGATTAATTAACATGTTGCACATAGACATTCGAATTTCAGAAAAAAATTTTGATGCATCTGGATTTACATTATTACCTCCTTTTGATCTTAAAATTGAAAATAAACATTCGATACAATCTTGGGTTAGACGTTGGGTTAATAAATAATCAATTTCATATTTTATGTTTAATTCATTGTATAAGAGTTTAATACAATTAATATTTTCTTGCCAACCAAGTATGCAAGGGGGGATATTTTTTCGTTTATTATTAACTTTAAGAGTTGAAAGAAATATTTGAGCTTCTTTTAAAAATGACCAATGTTTTAAATTTCTTGTTATTGGCCTTTTAAGTACAACTGATTCATTCATTTTAATACTATTAAAGCAGTCGAATAAGTCATTAAAAAATTTAACAAATTTTGCAGTAAATGTTGATTTGTTATTCAAATGATTAAATGAAACTAATGTTAAAGATCCTGCACTAACTGAGTTACTAAATGTCTGTGCAGCTAAACAAACTCTCATGGGTGAGAAGGGTGGAAGCTCTATATGAATTTTTTTTAATTTACTTGCTAATCGTGGTTTAATTTTACTATCTATATTGTAAAAGTCTTCAATATCTTTCCAACAATAACTTTCATGTCCATTTGTAAAAGTATATTTTTTTAAATTATTCCGAACAGACTTTAGTAAGTGTGGAGGATCGTGTATAAAAAATATATTTTCATTATTATAAGTGAAGTAAGGTTTTTCCATGGTCACTCCAAACAATTTTCGCATTTTCATATTATTTGATCCTTGGTCACAAATTATAACCTTTGGAATCAAACCACATTCTATTAGTTTTTGAATGGTATGTATCATAATTTGTTTTAGACGATCACCCGATACAGGACCACTAGAAACAAAAAATCCTAATATTTGTTTCCATGGTAACACTAGGCTTTTAATCATTATTACTAACGCTTGATTACCGTGTTTTAGTGACGACTGATTTTCAAAAATATTTGAACCATAATCTTCAAAACCAGTAAATATATCATTCTGTGAATTGTATGATATTAATTTTTTTAATGACATTTCATCCATAATTATTGAAACTAATCTTTCTTTTATTGGAGCTGTTTTAAATTTTAAACTTAAGATGTTCAGAATGTTTTCATTTATACCACATGATACATCTAAGCCCTGCAACCATCTCCTCAGTGATCTAACAGCAGGTAGATTAAGGTATGATCTCATAAATTTATAGCCTACAGGCGAGTGGTAATATAGACCCAGCGCAAATGACTTTTCTGTTTCTTTGTATCGTTTTGCACTTTTTTTCAATTGACTTAACCGAAATTCAGACCTACCTATCATGTTAGATCTTAAAAATTTATCTATTTTGGATTTTTTATCATACACTTCTTTTTTATTTTTTTGTTTCAGTTTTAATATTGTTGCTTTACCCTTGCACATTAATTTCTGAGCATTTCTTAACTTAACCTTCAGTTGTTGGATCATACTTTCTTGATGTTCTACAATAGTTTTTGTTTTAACAGACATAGAAAGTACTTCTAAAACAAAAAATGTGTGTATGTATTCATTACTCAGTTATGATTAAATCATAAGATTCTTTTTTTAAAAATGGTGACATCAACAAGATGAAAAAAAAATTAATAGTAAATTATAAGATAAAATCAAAAGTTGACCAAGAAAAAAAGCACTTAAACCAACATAATGCATAACATACCAATATACCATTACACAAAACCAAGATCGTGGACAAAACTAATATATAATTATATAACAATTATATTTATGCAATTATGTAACATTTATCCACAAAACATTCACAATACACATTTATAAATAATAATTTAAATGATTATTATTTTAATAGCAATTTACAAATGTGAGTAAATAATTTTTTTCTCTTGTAAATCTAAATTCTTGTAGGTACTTATTCTTACAATTAGTAGCACATACATTTTAATACAATATTACAAAAAAATACAACACAAACCATGTCCCAGACCGGAAATGAAACATCTTATAAATATTCAAACCTGCTTTAGATTTATCCATAATATTATGTTCATCTTTTGGTAACATATTTGCTAAATTTGATGTTGATGCATCTAGGTCTGATCCAAAAAGTGATCGTTTTACTGGATTCTTATGCATCTTCCATTCTTCAGTTAAAAAATTATTTTCCTCGGAAACTTTTGTGGTTATGTTTTTTTTTGAACTTGTGAGTTTTTTAGGAGTTGTTAAACGATCAAATTTTTTATACATAGAAAATAATGGACTGTGTATTTGATTTTTTTTCATTCTATTTTCAAAAATATTATTGAAATTTAATTTTAAACCTAAAAAACAATTGTTTGTTATTTATAGTAGTTAGGTATAAGTAGGTATATATTTTATAATTAAATGTATCACACCCTTACTTTTCAACAATGGTTTAGCTAAAGGAGGAGATGAAACTGGTAAATTTAATGAAGGTACTACACCATATTTCAATCTAAAAAAATATTCATAAACAACACATTTATAATATAGGTAATACTAATACTATAGGTATGTTTAACTTACAATCTTCTACTAGAACCCGTGTTCGGTACAAAATCTTCTGGTTTAAAATGGTTTGAACAAATACTATAATTTAAACTCAGATGTAAATGTCCAAAAGTTCTCATAACTTCATTTATTCTTGAATTGTTTGCAAACTTAACCCATTTTTGAGAACTGTAATTTGTAATATTATAAACAATAACAATTCTAGTGTATTATGATTTAAGAGTGATTTTTATAATAAACAGATACTTACATATGAACGTCTTTTGGAAATGAATGAAAAGACAATCTCTGTTGACCACTTAAATCATTTTTACAATGATTTATAGAGCATACTTTTTTGGACACCATTTTTAAGCAGTTAAAAGTAATACAAGTAATTACTACGACGTTAATTTATGAATTTTGTTAATTGATAACAAATTAACAGTATACGTAATATACTAATATAGGTAGTAGCACAGAACAATAGTAGGTACTAATATGAATATATTACGTACGATTGTACGAATGTATTATTATTGATATTCAAACTTCAAAAGTGGTGGGAAGTATCATCATATTTTAAGGAGTAAAGTTAGGCAATTTAATGTCAATCTCGGGGGGAATTGATAAGACCGGTCGCCAGGTTTTACAGTAGTAACTACTAACTAGTAAGTGTCCCGTATTGTCGTATATAGTATTTGATTAAAGTCAATAGTGTAAAGCGCTTTACAGCTGTTATACAGCATTTGAAAACGGACAAACACATTCATGTTCATAGGAAAAATGAGAATAAATCAAAATTTCAACAATTATTGCCCAATATACCGGACAAATCTATGTTCGCCAAAGATTTATGCAACACATTACTACTAGCAAATATCCCTTTGGAAAAATTGGAAAATAGACATGTTCGTTTGTTTCTTGAAAAATATACAGGTAAAGTCGTAAAAATATACTTTCGGTTTCATTATTATGAAAAACATACGTTGATGAATGTTATGAAGACACAATGAATAAAAAACGAAATTAAGTAATGGGAAAGAAGATTTGGGTGTCCATAGATGAAACATCTGATGCTACTGGCCGATACATTGCAAATGTTGTGATTGGTACTTAAAAAGTCGATAAACCCGGAATTTTTTTTTTTTTTTATAATTTATTAAACTTTCATTTTTGTTTGCATATTTTAGCATATTTAAAGTGCATATTTTAATGATATTCAGTGCATAAATGCATGCATATTTCGTACGTTTTTTGTGTATATAATTCCGGGCCCTAATTATTATATATATATATTTGTCATCACGATGATGACTCGATTATGTGACATGACGAAGAAATTAGGTATTCAATTATTGTGACTTCTACTGTGAATGAATCATTATACCTAATATTTTATTATTTCTACCTATCATGATAGACTATATAATAGTGTATTAGTAGTTTGGCAAGTAGAAGTTGGCCCCATCCGTCTACACGTTTTATCTTTTATACTATGCTACTATGGTGTGGTTATTATATGTAAATACCTTAATTAAATACAAAATAACAATAACAAAAACAATTTTAAGAATTTTAACTTTTTCCATACTTAAAACTAAATAGTAAATAGCATAATATCTTAAAGTTATACGGCATATAATACAGTTTTAGTTATTACTACTTAACATTTTAATGGTTTTGTGAATATAAATGTTATTTTGAACTTAATATTCTAAATGTAATGCTTTAACTAATTTATGTATTGACAGCACTTTCAAACTGGTTGTACGATAATTATAAAATAATTTTTAAAAATTTGTTTGTTTTATTATGTAAACTAGTTGCAATAGCTGATAAATCAGATAACCTATTTACTACACACTTAAATAAATAATATATAACATCAGATGCGGAATTATGCTGCATTTACTAGAGTGATGATTCCTGGAAATCAAAAATTTATAATTTACACTACATTTAATCAATGAGCAAAAATTAATAATTAAAAGCTACCCATCTTGCACATAGTTCTTAATAGGGACAATCAAAAATTAATTGATTTATCTAAATTAAATAAAGCATATAGAAATCAAGCAAAATATATTAAGATATGAAATAATTTATATATTTTATGTTGGATGTGATGTTAGGATTTTTCAAAATAATTGTTAAACTTTGTTGAGTTATTAAAATGTTTTTTATTGAAATGTGATTTATTAAATTGTATACTGGAACTATCTCAGAATTCAAATATTCGAAATAATTTAACTTCACAAGTCCTTAGAATAGGGTTGCCAGATTTAAAAATCACCAAACCGGGACAACATATTGAATAACCTTTTTTTATATTGAAATATTAATATCCATTATTTTATTTTATATTTATTATTTTATAATTAGAAATACAACAAAAAGTAATAATATAGTATAGTTATTATTCTCTTATGTATATACAATATATACATAGTAATAATATAGTATAGTTATTATTCTCTTATATACAATTTAAAATTATTTATAATACTTAAATTAAAAAGTTATTTTAAATTTATATTAATATTCACTGAAATCTTACTTATTTACTAATATGTTTTTTGTTAATGTATGCATCAAAATATTAATGTTAAATATAAAGTCAAGTTAAAAAGAGACATAGCTAAACAATATAAAAAAAAAACATCTTTAAAAAGTATAAATGATGTATTCACTCTTGAACGAGCTAAAGATTAGTTTCTGATGGGTATGATTAGGTTAGTTCCTGATAGGTTTAATTAAAAAAAAAAAAAAAAAAATGAAAGGTTACAACATTATCCAGTTGTGAAGATTAATATATGATTGATCACGACCTTTCATTTTTTTTTTTTTTTAATTAAACCTATCAGAAACTAACCTAATCATACCCATCAGAAACTAATCTTTAGCTCGTTCAAGAGTGAATACATCATTTATACTTTTTAAAGATTTTTTTTTTTATATTGTTTAGCTATGTCTCTTTTTAACTTGACTTTATATTTAAACTAATAATATATGGGATTGAGTTTACTGTAAGAATATGAATACCTAGTAGTGACATGTAATATGTCTTTGTCTTAACTGTATAAAGATGAAGTAACCTTCAATTTCTAACTAGAGATTATCTTAAAGGACTATACAACTAAAAAAAATTATTTTTTTTATTGTGTGGAAATATAGTGCTTTAAAAAAGAAAAATTTTGATGGTCTCAAAATTGTTGTCCGACAATTGCTTCCGTGTTTAAATATAAGTCGCGTTTTACGCGTGACGTCATAAAATCACACCGTCTGACTGGCCGTACATTAAATACACGCGTGGAATTTATTTCGCGCGATTAAAATAACTATAGCGAACAATTGATTTAAGGTATAAGTTATTAAAGTACATATTTTATAAAGTGGTTATACATTCGTTTAGATATCTATATTATTTTTGTTGTGTTAAAATTTGTTTCAGGGTAGTTTATAGGAAAGACAAAAAATAAAAATATATAAAATAGCAAACATAAATAATATTATACTCTTTTATTTAAAGTTTAAACAAATGTATTATTATAATTCATAATATAAGAACTAAAATAAATGTGTAAAACAATTTAAAATAAAATATTTTCATTCAAATAAAGGTATATAGTAATATAGGTACACAAAATCGAATAGAAGTAGGTTTTATACGACTATAACACTCACAACTTACCTATTACTATTATTTTATGTACTATATTATAAATTATAAGGTGCATGTCTGTGTGTTACTACTGTATGTGAAAAAAATCATATGTTTCAGTGGCACTCACAAAAAAAAATTTAAAAAAGAGCAATTGGTAATATATGCATTGGATCGGCACTCATGTTATCAGGTATATTATTTGCGCAAATGGTTGAATTTTGTCAAGTATTGAATCTACGTTTTTTCTCTAGAACATCTTATGACAAAATCATAAAAAATTATATTGGGCCTGTGGTTTACAATGTTTGGACTTATCACAAACAAGATAATATTAATAATTTAAAAACATTGTCCAACATCTGGCCTGCTGGTGATGGCCAATACGATTCGCCGGGGTTTTGCGCAAAATATTGCATTTATTCAGTTATGGAATTATATAGTTCTAAAATAATTGATTTTAAATTAGTCCAAAAAGGGATGGTCACGGGTGACCTCGAAAGAGCCGCATGCGAAATGTTGTTACAAAAATTAATTGTAGAATATGATTGTAAGATTCAACTGTTTTTATCTGACCGTCATAGAGGTATTCGATATTTTTTCCGGACCCAGCACCCCGAAATAAACCATGAGTTTGACATATGGCACCTGTCAAAGAGTCTTATGAAAAAAATGAAGGTATTAGAGAAAAAATATCCCGATGTATATTTATGGAAATCAAGTATTAATAATCACTTATGGTGGTCAGCACAGACGTGCGAAGAAAATGCTGATTTATTAGTAGATAAATTTCTTTCTATTTTATATCATATTGCTAATATTCAAGAATGGACAGACGAAAACGGTATAGCAAAACAATGTGAATATGAACAACTGACGGACGAACAAGTAAAAAATAAGCTTTGGATACATAAGGAAACTAATTCCTATTGTGCTTTAAAAAAAATTCTAACTGCGAAGGAGTTCATTAAAGATTTGAGACAAGCGAAACATTTTGTGCACACTGGAAGATTGGAATCCTATCACAACGTGAGGCTCAAGTATATGCCTAAACGTATCCATTTACAGTTCAATGGTATGTTCGTACGATCTATATTAGCAATACTTCATCATAACAATAATACTGAAAAAACATTAATAGGAGAAAAAGTTGTATTTTCTAAGCCACTTGGACGATTTACAATAAAAAATGCTTACAATAAAACTCAAAATAACTGGAAACGTGATATAATGTCAAAAATTATTGAAGAAGCTGAAAAAGAAATTTCACCACAACAGTTTGATGTACAAAAAGAATGTGATACCAACATCCCAAAAAATATTTATCGATCACCTCGCCCCTCTTATGAAGAATTAAAATCAAAAAGATATTCAAGATTTAAATAGAAATATAATATAACTAATGATAATTATAATAATTTAATTGCGTATAATATACCTATGTATTTTTATTTTAATGATTATATTTTATTTTGAGGTTTTTTTACACATTTATTTTAGTTCTTACTTCTTATATTATACATTATAATAACACATTTGTTTAAACTTTAAATAAAAGTGTATAATATTATTTATGCTTGCTATTTTACATGTTTTTATTTTTTGTCTTTCCTAAAACTACCTACACCGGAACAAACTTTAATACTATAAAAATATGATGATTTTAAGAAATGTATAACCTTTATATAAATGTACTTCAATTACATTTACCTTAAATCAATTTGTCTCTATGGTTATTTTAATCGCGCGAAATACATACCACGCGTGTATTTTCGATACGGCCCGACGGACGTAGTGATTTTATGACGTCACTCGTAAAACGCGACTTATATTTAAACACGGAAGCAATTGTCGGACAACAATTTTAAGACCACCAAAATTTTTCTTTTTTAAAGCACTATATTTTCACACAATAAAAAAAAATCATTTTTTTTTTAGTTGTATAGTCCTTTAATTTAACCTATACGAATAAAACCTATAGTTCATTCAATTAGACAGTTATAGTATCCTACAATTTTTTTTTTTTTTTGAACAAGAAACTAACTTTATATAGCCCATCTACAACTTACTTACAATTTTTTTTTTTCTTAATATATATTTTTGTTGAGAGACATTAATATTTGTATGTGTGTTTATTTAAATCATAACAATCATACATGATTTTGTTGAATTTAACCTGATTTAATGGAAACTAAAATATTTTAAAACTTAAACTTATCTATATTTTATGATATTGAAGTTACTACAGTTGTGATTTGGTATTTGAACTATTTAAGACTAATGTTTTTTTTAAGACGTCTTTTATGTTCATATTCTTGACTAAACTATGTAATTTTTAACAAGATCGTTAAATAAGAGTACCTTTCTATGTTTTCGTTAAGAATAATATGAAATGTTAGTATGTTTTCAAAGAAAATAGAATATTTATTATTATAAAATATATATTAGGTGTATAATGTATTATTATACTTATAAAAAATGTTAATATTTATAAATTAAATTATTAGAATCAAATTGTTTGTGTATGTTTTTAATAGCATTATAGAATTTGTATGTAAGTGAAATCCAATGAATTTAAGATATTTTTATATGAATTTGTCAAGGTTATGTTATTTATAGTTGATTTTATCAAAATTATGATATTTTTTATAGAAATTAAACAATATATGTATGTTTTTATTAGAATTATTTAGACAAATGTCTAATACTATACAACCTATGTTCAACCAATTCAGAGAGTTTTATTTTTAATAGGTATCAATAATTGTTTTCGTATATATATATATATAATTTTATATATATATATTACTCTAACTAAACTCAATACATCCCGCAGTATCGTAAGTACAGATGTACTTTTGTAACATGTTACATGTTAGCATGTGCAAAAAGGAAAATAAAACTAAAAAAAAGGATTTGTAATGTGAAATGTATACATGTTCACGTGTAAGAAAAGGAAAATATATCAATAATAAAAAAAATAGAATTGAAGTATGCTAAAAGACTTTATTTCAAAAACAAATTAAAAAAACTATGGCAATATTTACAAAATAAAAAACAAAATAATATCTATAGAGATTTCTTACAAAAAAAAATAAATACAGGTAAAAAAACTACAATCCCATGAACATATGGGATATTGTTTTTTTTAAATGCAATATTAATAATCAGTTTTAAAATGTCCATGAGCGTAGGTATGTATTCTGTCAGCTTGTGCTAACCGCTTATCATCGTGTCGGTTGAAACATAATTTATTAGATTTGATTGTTTGTATCTTATGATTGAATGATCTGATGGATACATTTTCCCTAGTATACAATTTAGAGTTATCTTCCTCGTCATCTGCAAAAAGGCAATCAAAATGATCTTTGAAAGTCATATGGTTCTTAACTACATGACCTCTAATGCCTTTTGCTTTAATTTTCTCCTTGGCGTTTAAAATGTATGCGTAAGACTTTGCTCGAAGAGCTATAAACTCAGTCATTGTTTGTCCTTTCGTCTCGTCGGAAAACAACCCTGGTATCTTTTTTCGTTCAGCTATATAGCAGGCGTGATCTCTAGGTAAGTCTGAAGTATCCATACAGTCTAGTAAGTTTGCATTGTTCTCTAAATCTTTATAAAAATCATCGGTTTGAATATAGTACACCAGTGAATCTAAAATACATAAATAATATAATATAATGTATGTAAAAGAAAAAAAGTTAATAATAATAATAATGTACCTGTATCTGTATACATGAGATTGATTTTGTCTGTGAAATGGCTCTTCATAGTATCATAATGATATGCATACATCCTCGTCTTACTAATATCCAATACTGAAAAACCTAAAAAATAATTAAAAATGATTAATACTAAAATATGACATTTTGTATGCAAGTAAAATTGTTACCTATATATATTGGTTTGTTGAACATGATAATTTTGTTTTCCAGTGAGACAGCAGCTAGATTTTCGCTGTATGTCGTACAATGTTTAAATGTTTGCTTGTTGATGAGTTTTTGTAATCTTTGTGGACATGAAACTAGTTCCATTTTAAAACGTTTCCGTAATGATTCTATGGTTTTCCCAAAAACGACATTGTTTAAGAGTTTGAAGAAATCCTTTTCGAAATCATTCTTCGCCTTCTTTCTCATTTCGGTGTTTAATTTATTGTATTTTGCAAGCCAATAAGATTGTTTGAACTCTAAAACTCTGTGTACTTTTTCTACAATTAATCCATTTGCTATGGCTTGCTGCAGGTTTCGATAATGGATTACGTAATTTTTTTTTGAATGAAGTGTCGCCATAAGTTTTTTCACTTTTGAACCAGGAGGAATTTTGTTCTCAGGTAAAAATGGAAGATCGTTATGTAAGTCATGGAGTCCATTAGGGTGTGATATGTCTACCTCGTACACTCTGCCTATTTCTGAGGTTGGTGTTAAAGCATCCAATCCATCTAACTTCGGTTCAACCCATTTAAAGTCGCCATATGGCATGTGTTGTGACATCGCCCAACCGTACAAATTGTTACAATCTTGGTAAACTATCCATGATTTGGGCTTTGATGGGTCATAATCTTTGGTTTTTTCATTATTAGCTTTAGCGTACTTCATACTAGCTTGTGTAAGACCACCGCGGATTGAATTTTCAAAAAATAAGTGGGTGTCATAATCAGAGAGCAATTCTAGTTTGACTTTGGTATATTTTAACATACAGTCAAAACTAAAACCTGGAGCCGTATAGTAGAAAACCGGGTCTAAATTGTATGTATAAATGCACATGTCTCTGAAATTTTCGAATACGTCGGCCAACAGCATCACGTCAATTTTTAGATATAAATCGCTATATTCTCCCAGGGTTTTGCATTTGAAATGGTTCCATACTGTCACTGCGTGTTCGTATTCCTCATCATCTATATGTGATTCCGTCAATGCACTATAAAAATCGTCTTTCCGGGGTAAACTCTTTTCTTCTAGTTTGTTCCAACTATCGGTAAATTCATAAGGGTAAACACCTTTACGTGTGACGAGATTCAAATCTTCGGGTATGAATGTTTTTGCAGTTTCTCTAAACTTCTCGAACCCAGGTGTTATTAAATTTTCTGCGAGTGTTGATAACTTTGATGCCATGAAACGACAAGAGTCAATGAATCGAATTGAAAAGTTGTTGGTAACGTGTTTTGAAAATGAAATGTATTTTTCTTCACTATTCGGTATTACTGAGATTGATTTAGTGTCATTTCCAAGTTCGGTCACGATGAAGTGAGCATCGTAACTAGACAAATTGTGTAGAAAGCACGGTACAAAGTTAGGTTTTTGCAACTTTAGATTACAGGTATTATATAGTGTTTGTCTGAATTGTCCTGATAAATGGCAGTGATCTGCCACCTTTTGGTTTTTGACAGAAAAATTACATTCACATAGATTGCATGTACTTTTCGAAACATGTGCTATTTGCTCTTCTTCTGTCATTATGATGGGTTTATTTGTTTTAAGTAAATCTTGAACTCTTCTCGCAATCTCTGTTACTTCATTAACGAAACGCTTGGCTACATCTTGATGTGACTCGCTTCCGCGATAAATAACAGGTGATGTTGGTATCTCATATTTCTCAAGCAAATCAATCGGTATGTTTTCTGTGGCTTTTACGATATATTCAAAGCTCATCGGCTCGTGTTTTTGGATGGCTTTTGTTTTTTCACCTTTACTTTCTTCACATTTTACAAGGAGTGCCTCGAAATCGGCATATATCACGAACGGGTGTCTTTGAGTCTTACTCCATCCATCGAACTCTAACAATGTACCGGCATCAGGCATCTTAGGTAAAATTGGTTTGTATGCTCCACATATCCGAGTGTGTTGATCAAGTGCTGCTTGTCCGCTTAGTGTATTTTTCCTGGGTTGATTATCGAACGATGTGAAGCAGCGTTTGCAAAAAATTACATGTCCATCATGTGATGTTTTTTGTGATCTCACAAGCCTCGACAAATTAGAGATGTAGGTGTAGTGGCTTTAATCTCCGTCGGTAATTAGCATGAGATCGAAATGATCTTTTTTTTCTTCATCCACAACCTTAAGTGGATAAACAATATGTTTCTTATTTTTTTCTTTTTTTAACCCATAAACGTTGACTGATATTTTCGGATTATTTTTTTCAAATGTTTTTATTTCTATGATGGGTGTCGGAAATGTTAAATCGGAAAAATTATATTTGTCCTCGAGCGATGTATAATTTTCAGTTACAATATTTTTGACCTTACCCGGAACATGTCTTGCAAGGATTGCCCACTTAAAACACTTTTGGTCTGAGTTTTGGGGGTTGATGATTGCTTTTTTATTTTTAATGTCTTCTGGAAGTGCAATATATGACGAACCACCCATAGGCGAATAATTATATACTCCTAACAGTAAACCATCTATTGATTGTAACGTAAATCCACTTCCTTTAGAAGTATAAATTTCTTCTTCAGATATAAGTTTAGCAAAATCTAAATTAATTTTAGCTTCGATATCTGTATCCATAAACATTTCCGTAGCTGAGGTCTTAAATGCTCTATTCTCTGCTGAATTCTCTACGTTCGGGCATTCATATGTTGCTTCTAATTTAAGATTATATTTAATTGGTTGTTTTGTTGATCGTGATTTGAGTAGTCCTATTAAGTCTTTTTTTATTGATTCTAAAAATGTTCTGTAGTTGAACAAATTATCTGTATTTTTCACGTAGTACCAATTGATTTTATTCGATAACGATGTGCCTGTCTTAACAAAACCATAGGTATTGACTATGTTCATGCGTGTTTTTTTAGCATTTACTGCTTCGTTCGAATTTTCCACATGATGTGCACGCTTAAGACCATTGTGAGATTGAACTGAAAAAAAAAAACAAACAATTTTACTTTAATCATGTTTAGTCGAAATATTATCAGATTATTTTAAATATATTTAATAAAATCTAATTACTCGTGTATGTTTTTAATAGGAATATTATATTATATTACCTATGTAAATGTTTTTAATGAATTTAAGATATTTTCATAATAATTATTGAAAATACTAGTTTTTATCGAATAATTTAATTATTTTTTTATTCGAAGTATTTGTAATATTATCATATTATATAAGACACATTTAAACAACGTTATTTTGTGTAACATGAAATAATAGTAATAATAAGATGTATACGCTGGCGTTCGTAATAGTTTATTAAGATCTTTAGATAAATAGTATGCCTATTTATGTTTTTATTGGTATTATATTAAATGTGTATATGTTTTTCATAGAAAAAATAAGATATTCATATTGTATTATTATATATGTATAAGGTCAAATATATTTATCAAAATATCTATGTCTATACTCAAAAATATATATAATAAATTAAAATTATTTGTGTATGTTTTTAATAATGTTATGACAATAATCGTATGGAAATATTTTCAATTAATATATTATTACATGAATTTATCAAAATTATTGAACAATTGCAAGAACATTTTTAGCATATATTATATACATAATATTATGATCTTAACGGGCTTAACTATGATAATCATAGGATTTATCAGGATTTTATCTAAATTATAATGTTTTTCATGATTTTATACAACTTAGTATATTTTTTCCTAATTTTGTTAAGAAATGATGATGTTTCCGTATGTTTTTATGTATTTTTCAGGTACCTATTATCTTATACGATTTTGAAGAAAAAGAAAACTAATAGCATTTTTTATTTTAAATATTTTGAAAGGTATAAAGCAATATTTATTTTAATTCGTCGATTAAGTTATATTCCTATATGGAGTGTTTTATTTTTTATAAATTAATATAAGTAAGTTATACATATTATATTTATCTAAAGTTATGAATCATATATTTACCATTATAATCGTAAATGTTTTCAGCTGGTTTAAAAAAATCTTGAATTTCTCACTTGGTTATGGTTGGTTGTTGTTGAATTACAATATTTGAGCCTGAAAATATAATTATTATTACTAATTAGATACTTGAAAAAAAAAATCATGGAATAAAATACACTTTGTTTAAGACCTTTATTATATATTGCTTTTATAATGCATATATGTTTTATAGTGATAATTAAACATGAAATAAAAATTATATATTATATCTAATAAATCTGTATATTGTGTTTAAAAATACTTACTATGCTTATCCTTGCTATGTCTGATGAGGTTATCTCTTCGTGTGAATATTTCTGAGCATATACTGCAAGAAATCTTATTGGATAAATCGTGTAACTTGGCATGTCTTTGTAGACTGCAGATCCTAGTAAAGGTCTTATCGCATATACTACACGAGAACATGATTACGTTAAAATTGAGGAACACTAGTCGAACTCACGAAACAAGACTTTACCGTTCAACGAATAGACGGATAATGAAATATAGTAAAATATAATGTACTTTAAATAACAGTGTGAAATCTAAACGATGTATTAACGCATGTGTGCAATATTAGAACTAACGGTCAAAAACAAACTACGGTGTTTAATAAAGTAAAATAAATAATTTAATTTTATAATACTTGTAAAATATTTGAAAACACTTTAAAACACTTTAGAACTCGGTAATGACACGACAATACACATGGACGGTAGTACACGGACTGAAATAATTTTGCTTCATGATATACTTTCTGGCTGGTGTTCCCCGACAACCCTCGGACCTGTCTCTACAGGTCTGTAGTTGTATAAACGATAATGCGGTAAAGGCGTGAGAAAGGGTGGCAGGGATAGATTGGAATGTTTAAATGTACGTAATTGTGACTGTGTATGTGCTTGCGTGTGTGTGTGTGTGTGTGTGTTTGGGTGGGTGTGACATCGTATGCTAACGATATGTTTGATTGATATGTAAGTAGGTATATACTATATAGGTAATATGTTTGGCTGTTTATGATGTGTGTGTGTGTATGTGTGTGTGTGTGTGTGTGTGTGTGTGTGTGTGTGTGTGTGTGTGTGTGTGTGTGTGTGTGTGTGTGTGTGTGTATATGTAAGTGTGTATGTATGTATGTATGTATGTATGTATGTATGTATGTATGTATGTATGTAAAATATAAGTCGGTTACGTATGCGGCGGCCGGCGGCTGTAGTGAAGACGACCTAGAGATGGGTTTATATGTGTAGCGGGTTGCCTATACTGATTATTTAATACAAGTTTGGGAGGTGCGTGTACTACGAATTGCCTATAATTTTTTCCTATCCTTTTACATGTGAAATTTAAGGGGGAGGTGCTGCTGAACTGTCTTTTTCATCCTACTTACAAATTTTTTTACAGCAGATTATTATGCAAATTTATTACCGAGATATATGTATTTGTATTTTATTACCTATACTGTATTGTGTATGGGTTGCTTACACTGCCTTGTCATATTGCTCATGCATATAGTTAGGTAAATTACAAATCGTTTATAAGTTATCAATAATAACTAATATATTATAGCGAATTGCGAATACTAATTATATATTGTATTCTACAATAGTACAATTTTGTTTAGTGTAATAATTTGTTATGTGTATTTTAATTAAATTTCATATTTTACTACATAATTACGTATTACATGTTATACTTGTATTATATTTAAATAATAATAGTATTTTGAATTTCCTATATATCATTATGTTTAATACATAGATACAACGTACACATGGCCATATTCAGGGGGAGGGTTTTCAGGGTTCAAACCCTCTCCGAAATGTCATCAGTAGAGCTAGGATTTATATGCAATAAAAAATGGTCAAATATGCATTTGATTTATTACAAATATGCAAAAACATGCAACAAAGAAAATATGTGATTAAATATGACACAAAATACAAAAATTAAATTTTTAAATCCTAAAATGTTAAAAATATTACTATAAACTATTAATGTTATTTAAAAGTATTACATGAAAAACAATGATGTGATGTTTAAAATTTTCAAAAATGAAAGACCTTCTTTCAGATCTTAGTATGTTTTTATACTTGCTAAAACTACGTTCAACATCACGTCATGAAGTAATTTTTGCGTTTTCAATTTTCCCTAGAGATTGTAATGAAAATCTTCATCCAGATTACTTCCATTTTTACACTTTACATATCTACTATACCGGTATAAATACTTGAGTATTTTTTTTTTGTACTTATAATATTCTATTTTTGTTTTTTACCAACCACCACGGTAAAAATATAACATAAAACATGCATTTTAGGTGTTTATTGTTAAAATATGCAATAATATGCATTTTATTCAAAATATTATGCAAAATTATGAAAAGTAAAATAACCACCATTTGCTTCATCATGTCGTAATTCGTGGACATTTCAAACAAAAGTAGTAATCAGAAATTGCAAAAAAAATATGCCAATGTATATAAATCCTAGCCCTAGTCATCAGTCATCAAAAATATTTCTATTGAATTTCCTCGATAATTCTAATTGGTACCTTAAACAATGACATGGTTATATTAAATTAAAATTCATAAAAATGATGTTGTAGTTTTATATTATAATGAAAGTAATGAAACCCCCCCCAAAAATGAATCCTGGATACGGCCATGAACGTACATAACATGGTAATACAAGTACATAGCTTTAAATATAATACAATAAATAATAATGTATTACATATTATAATAGGTACTCGTACTTGTAATATATTTAAATAATATTATTATAAATTATAATAGTTTAATGATAGTTTAGATAATGGTTAATGCTGACTATATAAAAATGCGCGAAATTTTAATTGAACCAATGAGAACACGATATTAAAGAGCCGCGCTGCACAGTGGTTCAAAAATCAAAATAGTTGGCCAATATTCGATATTATGAATATGAATATACTCAAATAAAGATAATAAAATTGTTTTGTATACTACCCAAGGCGTATTAATATGTAAAACTTATTGCAAAATATTATTAGGTAAACTCATAAAGTAATATAAAAGTAGACAAACTAAAGTTTTTTTCTTAAAAAAGATGGTATTTTGTCAATAATCATCATATAGTTTAATTGTCTATATAGTAAATAAAATAAAATGAAATTGAAGTGTTTATCAATTTATCTATGTTAGATAAGTTACAAAGATAAAAGTATAAGTATTAAGTATTAAGTATTTAGTATTTAATGACCTAACTATAAGGTACGTTTGTTATTAAGCCGCATGTGGTCATTGAAATGTATAATGCTAGAAATAATACCATAATAAACCTATAAACTTTTATAAAAATATAAATTTAATAATTTTTTTCATCGAGTTACACGACGTTATTCACACCACCAGTTAAGTCATAATCTACAGATTACAAAAATATCATCATTATTTGCTCTTTACTTTGTAATAAGCACTAGAAATTTGAAAGCTTTAAATTAAAAATATATAATTAATAGCAAAAATAAATTACTTTACATTGACTTATATTTGATTTTCTGTTTTTTTTTTAAATGCGCTCTGTAAGAAGTGTTTCTAAGACTAAGTTATGACGAACATCGTGAGATTATGATTGCAAAAATTATCAGATAAAAAAAAATTAATAATACAAAAACGCCTTAAAACAAATATCCAAGCAATCAAAACAACACAACTTTGTATACGGTATCTACAGTATTTAGTGTTTGACAACTTTAAGGGGCCTCACTAATACTGACTAATTGATTATAGAATAAACATTTATTTGTTTATTCTATAATCAATTCTAATACAGTCTATTTTAGTCTGAAATACGAATAGTTTCGACAAAATCAACATTAGTTTACGTAATTTGTTTTTAATTCTGAAAAAATATTTTAATTAAACAGAAAAATGAATTTAGATCGTATAGCACATTGAAAAAATGTAATCTTAATTTAATTTCAAACTGTAATAAAAAACTAGAAAATATGAATTTTATCAAATCATAGATGTAATTTAACTAAAATGTAATTAAGGGAAAGTTTTGTACGATCTATAGAAATTGTTCTGCTTTTCAGAATTAAAGTCAGACAACGTTAATTAAATTAAATGTTGTCAAAACAATAAGTAAGTACCCAAAAAATAATTCGTATGGTAAAATTGCTATTAGTAGTGGTAATGTTGATGATAATGGTACACCGCTATGTACTGTAGTAGCAGACGGCCATTGGTCGAAGAGATCTTACAAGACTAAGTAATAAGTATAACTCATTTTCTGGAGCGGTAAGAAATAATAGTTTTTACATTTTTTATTATTATTAAAATGTATAACAATTATAAATAATCATATATAGAATATGAAGTATAATAATTAAATAATTATATTGATAAAAAGTTAAATTGTAAATAACTTTACAGGCTACTATTATCGGGTATAATACAAAAAAAGTGTTATTCGTTGGAATTGTGAATTTGTAATTTTATAAAAATGTTATTGATGAAACATTTAAAAAAAATATATAATACTGTTAACAATAAATGAATGAAATTGTTCTTTTTGTAAAGTGAATGTCAAAATTTCACAAAACAATCCATATCATGAATTATAAATTTTTACATAATATGGATGACCATTTTTGGTCATTTCATAAAACAGATAGATAATTATTCTGTACACTACACAAAAAAACAATTTTTTTCAAATGAATAACATTTTTTTCATGGCTACTTTTTAACATTATGGAAATTGTTTTTACGGTTGGATATCCATATTGTGTAAACCTATTCGACACTATTCCAAAACATTATAACTTCATAAATCAATACAAATGATTATTATTTTTTTAACATATTACTATATTACTTTAACTAATTTGAACCTAATTAAATTTAATAGTGTATACGGTCTACCTATAATGTTTAGGGTTTTGATGAATATAATAATAATAATAAAAAAAATAATAATAAATGGAAAAAAAATTAAATAATAAATACAATCCTTATAAATTACGCTGAAGGGTGTTTCAAATTTGAATTTAATTTTTGGCTCACGAAAAAAAAGTATAATATTTTATTTATTTATAGTGGATTGTCATTTGTTACATATTATTTTATTACTATTACGATTAGTAGAAATATTGCATAATATACATTTTTTCACAAATATATTTAAATATTTGGCATGGGCGGGACCAGCTAGTTATAGTATAAAATATTGTAGGTTCAATTAATTTTTGGTTTTTTAAAAGAAATAATTTAAAAATGATTAACAAACAAAAATATTTAAAATAAAAAGTATTTTAAGTAATATACTGATAAGTTGATATTAAAACTTATTTTCTAGATTACAAAAAAATTAATTAGTTTTAGGTCTGGAAGTGACAAATAAATTAGATTAGGTATATGGACATATCCAAATCATGAAAAATTAATGTCCACAATGTTAAAATATATCTATCCGTTTCATAAAATTTTGATCGGATCATTGAAAATGTAAGCAATGATGGTTTTTCACAACTATACATGCTTATACATGCAATCCTTACTCTACTTCGTCAGAATCAACAGCTGACCTATCTCTTGAGAAAGAATAACAGCGAACAGCTGGCAGAAATTTAGGAGGATAGAACATTACGACTGAAATATAATGAATTACCACTAATTAGATTTTGGATGTATGCAAAGACAGAATATCCTGTAATAGCAAATGGAGCAATCAACATTTTGTTACACTTTTCAACCACCTACTTGTGCGAGTTAAGCTTTTCGGCACTTACAAACATAAAAAACAAAAAACGGGAGAGGTTTTTTTCCGTTGATCAGGAAATGCGTGTCTGCTTGTCTTCAAATCGACCACGTATTAAACTTTTGTGTACGAAACGACAAGCTCAAGTTTCTCACTAGTAATTTAAAATGTATTCACTTTATGATATATATATTCCTTTGTTTACTTTAAATAATTTAGTTCTTCAAATATTATTATGTTGCTGTATTTAAAAAAAAATAAATGTCACGAAATAGAACACGGTTTTCAATATTTAATAACATTTTCGCTTCACACATAGACAAGCCGCGGCACACAGGTTGAGAACCTTTGGTTTAATGAACATGATTTGCTATTTTTTTTTTGTCAATCAGTTTCAATCTTTTGCCAATTGTACAGACTGTTTCAGTAATCGGATACATATTTCAAAAACATATTTCAATTTGTCTTGAAGGTTACTTGAAAACGATTTTCTTACATTTATAAATTAATATTTTTAGTTTAATATTTATAATATTTTTAAATTCTTATAAGTCAAAATTTTTATTTAAAATATTGAAGAGTTCAAACAATCATTTTCAAAAAAGTGGAAAAGTCATTTTCAAGTTAACTTCTTGACAAATTCAAATATGTTTTTGAAATTTCTATCCTATAACTGAAACAGTCGACACAGTTGGTAAAAGATATGTCTATTTCAGTCGAAAACACAGCCGGGTCGAATCCCCTTAATAACCTAATTAAAAGGAAATAATCATTGGATATTGTGCAAAAGTATTAAAGTAACAAAATATTTTGGAGGTAAAATCAGACATCAATCTATTTTTACATGTAGACATATAATTCATAATTTATATCAAAATTCAAATATATTATTTAAATGGTAGTGATACTTGCTTTTTCATTAATAACTATAAATTATTTAATGCATACAACCAAAAAATATTTTACCAAAGCAAAATAAATTGTATTTCAAATAATTTAAACGACAGAACCATAATTAATCAGTTGTGTACTATATTTTATCTAGATTTTTATTGTAAACTTTAATTAAATTTGTAAATTTGTGTGAAATATAAGTAATTAAAATAAAGTATTTTATCATATTTATGTTGTATATTTAATTAGGAAATTAGGAATTAGGAAGTTTGAAAATGTATATTAAATATCTTTTTTTTTTATAATTCTTCCTATAATTTTTTTTAACTGATGACCTAATTATCATATGTAATAATATACTGTTGTAAGGAATATAACAAATAGTAAAATAAAGGGTAAAAGCCACAGATAATATATACAATAATTAATAAACTAGATTGAATACTAATGAAGTTATTACCTGCCATTTTAATCGAGGCCAAAGATATATATATTTTACTAGCTGATCAAGTGCACTTCGTTGCCCATTAAAAAAATTAATAATGGTGTTACGTACGGCAAAATACATACCAATCCCTATTTCAACAGCCTTTTTTAGTATTAAAAAGTAGCCTATATCCTTCCCCAGTGTCTAAGCTATCTATGTACCAAATTTCATTTAAATCGGTTCAGAAGTTTCGGAGCTTATTCAATACAAACAATTAAATCTTTCCTCTTTATAATTTTAAGTATAGTATAGATAAAATATGTAACCATTGACAACCCTATAAATAAACAGTACATAGCAACCATGGTTACCAATAGCAACCATTTATAAACAAATCCTTCCATCATTTCCATCGTAAATCTCAAAATTGCCGGAGGCCATAACTCCGGAACCACATATTGCACTGCGTACAAACTTCACAGAAACCATCTACATATCAATCCTAATATGCCCTGAAATTTGTATCGAAATCGGTTCGGTGGATCTGAGCTATAAAATGTATTCAAAATGTACACTTATTTTTATATATATAGATTTACCGTAAATGCGATACATATAATATCAAAACAAAGCGTACAAAAAGAATGCTTAGTTATAAAATATGAGAGGTGAGGTGCTCACACAGAGATTTTGAGATTTACGATAGAAATATTTGTTTATAAATGGTTGTTATTGGTAACCGTGGTTTCTATGTACTATTTATTTATAGGGTTGTCCCTGGTTACAAATAAACAAATACATAGCAACCATGGTTACCAATAGCAACCATTTATAAACAAATATTTCCATCGTAAATCTCGAAGTCCCTGTGTGAGCACCTCCCCTCACCACATCATTTCACCCCATAGTCAATATAAACCATCCAGGGTGTCACCCAAAGGCATACATAAAATTTCATTCAAATCGGTCCAGCCGTTTAGGTGGAATTCGGTGACATACACACGTACATTAGAATTATATATATAAGATATACATAAAAGCCGTTTGCTTCAACTTAACAAATTAGTAGGATAGCAGTTGGCTAACTAGTTTAGTGTATATATCTGTAGTAAAAGTAGACAATTTTGTAGATAATATTTTAAACAAATAGTTGTTGGGTTACATGAAACTGTAACTTAAAGATAACACTGTGATATAAATTCGGTGTAGCCAGGTTTTATTGAATACAATTACAAGACAAATAAATCAACAAATCCCTTACATACAATTAATGTTTGATGTATATATAGAAAACATGCCCATTGACGAAGAACAAACATATTCATTGAGATGTACTATTTTAACAATTTCTTGATTTTTAGTTTGTTATTAATACACATTTTTTTGTTCAATTTAAAAAAAATTTAGAAACTTAATTCCCACAAATATAATGTGAATATTGTTATAAAAAAATGTCTACCGCTATTGATAGAAGAATGTTAAACAAGTAGATTTTATTATAATTTTTCTTGATATATTATGTTTATCTTTGTTATTTTCCTGGCTTCGAATTTGAAAAATGTGATAATTAGATTAGGTGTAGAAACTCTGGAACTAGTTACGCTTTCTGCATTCAAGGCTCAAATGTCCCTGTTCACCACAGATGAAACAGCTTCGTTTTTCACCCTCTGGGCAACCACGAGCCATATGTCCAGAACCATTGCAGTTATAACAAATTGCCAAACCATCATTTCTAAAACAAAATAATATAAATAAATACATTTATACATGTTATCTACTGCAAATACACAGAATTACAAAAACATATTAATAAAAAAGCTTATTAAGAGTTGGATATGCCAATTAATTTAATAACAATAGCAGTATATGTTAATCATTTTAAACTTTATATCTTTTAATATGAGACATTTTGTAGGATAACTTAGGCAATGGACCGTCTCTAAATATTCTTAAGGAAAAAATTACATATCATAAATTATTTTTAAAACTGTATTTACTGTTCAGTTATTTTTCTATTAGTTATTTATTGCTTTTAATAAGGAAGGAAAATGATTACCAATAGTACAAAAATGTAATTATTCCAAATAACTGGTAGTATTTTATGACAATTACCTGCTTTCCGTGCAGTCTCTGGAGAAATGTCCAATCTTGTTACAGTTGTAACAAGTAGAACTTCTAACACGTTCTTCACGTCTATATGGGCAAACACCAATGAGATGTCCTGTATCGTGACAGCTCTGACAAAATTCTTTACTGGGTTGAGAACAGTCACTAGCTATATGACCAATACCATCACACCTAAAATTGTAATATATAATAAATTTCATTGTATAATTTAATTTAATTTCAATGTTTCTCAAATTAAAAATACACATCTTCTTTGTACATGTTAGACTAAAAGACCATGTTTTAATAAAACAATATTTTAGACTGATGAAAAATACTTTTATTTAAAAATGAAATACATTTATAAATAATAAAACATTTTTATTGGTAATACAAATGTGAAAATATAATTGTATTACATTACTAAGTACCTATATTTATTAAGATACCTATTTGTTTACTTTGGCAGATATTATTTAATATTTTTTAACAAGTATCTAATATCTTGTCTCAACTACAGTGCAACATATTTATGTATATAATATTACATGACATTATAAACAATAAGTACATGATTAAAAATGTGGGTTTAACATTAATTTAATTATTGAGCCAAAACTAAAATCATTTTAACCTGAATTTTTAAACTTTTAAGTAACTAATTATAAAATTATTAGTTACCAAACTAATGCCTAATTATATTTAAACATACTTTCTATACATGGTTACATTTTAAGTCATAAATTATTTTCTATCTTATAAATGTATGAATAAAAATGTTGTAATGAGACTTCAAAATGTATCATATTACGAAATATTTATTAAAGTCAAACAATTGGCGGAAATGAAGTTTTTGAGTTATAGCTTATTGAAGTTTCCAGATTATACTAAAATTCTCAAATACCCAGTAGGTATGCAATATCTAGAACTATTTCAAAACTATTTCATTTTTTTTGAACCGTATGTCTAATAATTACAAAAGAACTGTATAGAATACCTATTCTTAACATTAAAATAATAATTATTCTGATTTATGAATTTATGATTAACCGTTAGGTATATTGATTACCTACATTTATTAAAATATTGTTATTAACATCAGACAATGTTGACAAGTTTTTAAAATCATAAGATTTAATGTCTAACAAATTTGTTTTAATAGCACTTATTTCTTAGTTAGATATTTATATGAACAAAATTGTATTAGGAAGTACGAAACATAAAGTACAGTTTAAATTATTAAAGATAAATCCAATACAAGGTGAAACTAAAAGTTATATAACCAAGTAACCAACATACAACAATAGAAATAATATTAAACCTTAAGAGGACGTGTCACTGAAAAAAATTAATCAAAAAATTGTGCGTTCCAATAACAATGGTTACTGAGTTGTTTTATCGTAAAAACACCTATGAACAAAATTGTAGAGGAGAATTTTATCTAGTGCTGTTTAAATCTCTATTTTTATTTCCAAGTCCTTAAAATAACTTTTGAAAAATTAAAAAAAAGTGTATTATTTATCATGATTAATTTCATGATGTTTTAATGATATCAAAAATCGGGCTTCTTACAGCACCAGATAAAAATCTCCTCTACAATTTTGCTCATAGGTGTTTTTACAATTAAGAAACTCAGTAACCCATATTATTGGAACGCGCAAACTATGTTTTTGTTTTATAAGAAAAACGCAAAAAATTACGGCCGACTGGTGTTGCTGCGTTTTTATTACGGCAGAGTTCGATAACGTTCGTTACAATCCGATCTGCTACAACTACCGCTTCATAGTTCATAACCGGTTCTTGACGAGTACCCACCGCCTGCGATAAGCTTTACTATTAATAATACCATAATTACATACCGCTACGACATAAAAATAATAATAATTTTATTCTTTTAATCGCAACTGCCTATATTATAGTATTCCAATTTGTATTTATTTGATTTAAATTGTAAAGTAAAATTATAAAAATTAGTGGAAATAATTATCCGATTTTAACAATCTTTTTTTTGACCTGTTTGAAATGTTCCGATTAATTTAATTTTTTTGCTGCGAGTAAAAAAAAAATAACAATACCAGTAAATTTTCTAAAGTTAAATTCAAATACGCAACATTTTAAAAGGCACCCTAGGAATTAGGTTTTTTAATTTGTTGGATATTATTACCCATAAAAGTTAACAAAGTTAACAAAGTTTGGTTTTATGTCTCAACAGTGTATTTGTTAACTTCTTAAAAATCAGATGGTATTGGTAAATAAAAATAAACAATTTTTATATACACAAAATATACAGTAATTAAATAATTAAAACAAAAGTCGGCAAGTGGGCACCGCTTTGCTGTACAGTTGGTACCTAACCTGTAATGAATGGTCATAAATTTGAATTCAATGATAGAAAATCATAGTATACGAAAAACGATTCTGAGCGGAGACTGCCTATCAGCCTGGGATACTTTATATATTATATTATATTTATATTGCTATTATTAATGTTTTCAAACATTAAAGTAAATTTTTTTTTTAAAAAATAGAAATCTTATAAAATATCTTGAGTTGAATTTTCAAATCATAGAGCAACATCAACTTGCCACCTTTTTTTTTGATTAGTAAATTCATAAACATTTTTCAACAGAAGGATCTCTATAAGTTTTTTTTACTATTTATTATTATAATATTTGGTGAATAAACTCAATAAACGAAAGAAAGATATTGATTAGAACAAAAGTTATTTCATTTGTCAGATCTCCATGGGACATTCTGTATAAATAGGTATCCGTAATACGTATACCGTATACCTATATATTATTATTATTTAAAAAAATGTTTGTTATTACTTATATTACTTTCATATTTCAATATAACTTTAACAGTTGAACGTAAAAACTAAAAGATAAGACGCGGAGAATTAATATTAAATTAAACGCTCTGTATTTATTTTATTTACCATTAAAGTAGATTTTACTATAAGCATTATATTTGAATAAGTACTAATTCAATAAATACAAATCAAGCTATGTTATAATACAGTTTCTACGATCTATATATTGGGACATAAATTTAGTCAAGCAGTGTTTTCAATTATAATCTGTAGTTCATAAGTACGCGAGGGAATTGAAAATATTACGGCAGCATTTGCGTATATGAATTTTATAATGATACGAATCGTACTAGACGAACGTTCATGGACAAATAAACGGCGCTCCCGAACGAGCACTTGTCGCCGTCGTCGGCCGGTTAAAGATTGCGAGTAGTAGGCGTGGGTAAAACGATGCGCGCTTGCGGATCATGAAAACACCTAACAGCGCATCCTCTCGACCGTTAAACGCATAAACACTTTGGTGACACGACCTCTTAAACACCTTGTTAAATACACAACCATTAAGAATATTAAGTATATTCAATAGATTTACGGGAATCTCCAAACAAAAAAATGTAAAACATAAGATGTATTGAACTTACATTAACTTGCATCTACTTAGTAAAAATAAAAGCAAGATAAAAATTAATTATCAAATATGAATTGATCAACTTTCCTACACTGTGGCAAAAAAATATCACAATACGATGATTAATTTATTGAGATTCATAGTTATTGATATTAAATTGCACGATGCGTAGATTATGTATAGGGGCAAAAAATGGGTAAAATAGATTAAGCTTTGTCATAACTATAAAAATGTAAAACAATAATACCTGTAACATCTGTATTTGTCCTTGCAGTCACGGGCAATATGACCACTGGCGCTACACTTGAAACAATTTTTTTCACGGCCACCAATTCTGCCGCTGCCACCGCCACCTCTGATGAATGTCGCACTCCTTACAGAACCACTGTCATGGCAATCCTTGGAAAAATGACCAGACCGGTTACACCAATAGCACCTAACTCTATTACTCATGACTAGTGGGAAACAAAACAAAACCAATACTTAAATAAATTATTTTTGCAACCAAATCCTGCTTGGACAAAAAAAAAAGACAACTGGAATTTGAACATGTGATATGGGGTTATGTTTAACAAGTCACAATTGGAGCGGACTAACAACCGTGACTGGAAAATAGAAAATAATAATGTAATGAAAATCCATGTGAAACAACGCCGTCCATTGTGGCATGCCTCTCGCTACGAGGCACCTCGGCCATTTGTGGTTGACCAAACGTTAACAAAGAACTCAACAGTCGGCGGCCATTTGCGGTTGACGAAACGTTAACAAAGAACTAAACAGTCGGCGTCAAGGCTGTGGTGCCGTTCAAAGGTGTACCAAAAAATAAAAAACGCTCATAATTACCTGTATTTGGTCGATTCTTTGTAAAAAACAAACGAAAGAAATGTAAAAAAAATTTGATTTTAAAAAACGTGATAGGTACGAACGTTGGCAGACCCCGAGTCGAAATGAAAGAATTTTTCGTCAACGAACAAGTATCATGAGAAAAAAAAAAAGAGAAACGTGTTTATTACAGCGCGTCAGTGTGACCGGTTTCGGGGATTTTAAGAAAACGCCAAAGATAATAGAGTTTTTCTCGCGAACCGGCCGGTTTGAAAATATTTGATTATACTCAAGCGGCCACGAACACGATATATTGTTATATACCACCTACATATACTGTTAGCCACGATAATCGCGTTGGTATCATTTTTTATCTGATAAATTATTGAAATGATTCTGGACTATCGAACCGGCTGGTTTGAAAACGTTTGATTATACTCAGGTTCAAAATATTATTTCATATAATATATATTATACGGAATGAACAATACACGATGTACCATATATACCGTCCAACCATAAAAACTGTCGTGTATGGTGTTCGCGCTTATCGTCCTGAATACGTCCTGCGATAAATGATAATGACTTCAGTAACCATTTTTATCGATAAATAATTATCGAAATAACTGGACTCGCATTCATCGTCCGCTTCTCAACTCGGAAAAATCCACTATTAAATTAATTTTAAATCCTATTTGACGGTTCAATATTCGACTCAAACTGATTGTATAGCTGTATAATGCTATAATAACATATTAGGTAACCCCCGCACCGGTTGGCAATATTGCCCGGGGTCAAAAACATTTACTCAGATAAAATTATTAAAAATTGTATATTTCTCTTCAAAGAAAGTATTCAATTTTGAAATCTTAGATATAAAAATGAGATTTTTTACAAATTACTAACAAATTTCCGTATATTTGATATAAAGCTATTGTGAATTAATTCTCATATTTTTTTTAATAATTACACTATTAACATCTTATGAATTGACCTTCTACAAAATTTTTTAAATTTTTGAAAAAAGGTTTGGATACCACTGTTGGTACTATGTTATTAAAATAAAGATTATTGACGGGAGCCATGAATTTTGAGCCTTTGGGCTCAACATTTCTTAATATTGCCCTGGGTGTACGATGTATGCGCCCTAATGCACGTATGCAGATTTGACGCGGCTACGGCGGTGTTCGTTTGCGGTAAGCCGGTCTAGTCGTGTGGTGACCAATAGTTAAAGACACAGAATTGTTTATACGGACGAGTCGTTTATTGATTGCCAGTCGGGGGCTGGGGAAACGTACGTGATACAAAATACTACGTACGAGCCTTATGCGGGCGCGATAATATCGGTCAATGAACTATAGAGTACGCGCAAACGAAAATACATAAAATAGTACAATCGAAACATTTCGCGGACGAAAAAAAAATGTTTAAAAATAGGTAAAGGTGTATCGAATAAAAGCAAGCTGCATTAATTATAAAACCCTTTTTTCGACCATGACGAAATGATAAGAGTAGGTGGAAGATTAAACAATGCAGAAAGTATGCAGCGAGACAAAAAAAAATCTGATAGTCGGTACTTCCAGCCAACACTCATTTCACAAAATTAGTATTTACTATTTAGTCATGAACACATGAAATTACTTCAAGCGGGACCACAGGCACTATTAGCATCCGTACGTGTAAAATATTTTCCATTAGGTGGACGAAATGTTGCAAAAAATACAGTGCATAAATGTATAGCAAGTTTTCGTACTAAACCATCCACATCAAGGCCGTAACTGGGGGGGGGGGTCTGGGGGTCCGGACCCCCCCGAAATTTTTAAAAGTAGAAAAATTTTAGCGGTGAATATAGTTTATAAACTATAAATTGTATTAAATAATAATTGTATATTTTTGTTAAAACAGTAATTTAAAATAAGATTAAATTTATCATTTTATTTTATTTCAACGCCGTAATAAAGATTAGGATCAATAGATACGATTAGGTACTAGCATTTATAATCAATGGTACTAGTTACAATAAAATGTGATTGTCACAATTCACAGGTGATATAAACTTATATATGAAATATGGGCGCAGAAAATCCAAATTATTTAAGATTATAAAACAAGAATATAACAATATTGTGTGTATTGTAAAACATTCATTTTACTGCTGTTCGTGCTCGCGTAAAGTGAATAAAATGAGTAAAAGAAACCAATTTCAAAATTATTTTACAAAGAGACAAAAGGTATGTTAAAAATTTACTATTTTATTTAATTATTATTATATAAAATGGTTATAATACAAATGTATTAATAATTATTAATACGTTCAATGTCGAGGTCGACACGTAGATTGACTTTAATGCCTCATTATTTTTGCTGGTGTTGTTTGATTGTATTATTATATATTTTTTTAAAAAAGCATATTCTTATTTATAATTATATATTTTTGATTTTACATCGAGTGTAAAATGTCGGGCGGCATGTTCGGAACACCGATAATGTAAAAATCAGATTACGACATTAGATAATAATATAACTTGATACGGCCGTTGTCCGTCGATACAAACATTTAATAGTTATTAATTTAGTATACGTGAGACCGCTAGAATCTACGGTCGATATAGATTATTTGTTATACTCGTGAATAAAATTGATTTTTGTAAATTATAAGTAAAATTAAAATAAATGTATTGATATGCACCTATAATTTTTTTGTTATAACTTTCAAGTTCACGTAATTTTTTAAATTATAAAAGATTGTTATGTGAATTAAAGAAATTGTTAAATAAATTATTATAATAAATAAACAAAAGTATAAACGTACAAAATTAAAAAATATACCTAATTTCCCGTTCCATAAATTAACCCCCCCCCCACTGTAACCATCCCTAGCATTTAGTAATCACAAGTCGTCTAAAAATAAAATTAAAAATAAACCATAGAATCAATGTAAACCTATTCAATAAAAACAAATTTACATTATAATTTATAACTGTATACGCGTATATTTTGATGAAAATAGTTTTAAAATATCATCATCGTTTATCATATTAGATAGTTCTCTTTATTTATTAAGTATAGCCAGATCACTAAATCTGTTTTGGGTCATAGTTGACCTAATGTATGACTTAATTCTCCTCATACATGAAAAATATCGTTCGCACATAGCTGAATTTATGGGTATAGCGAATGCAGTCTTTAATAATAAATAAACATTTGGATAAACTTCTTGTTGTACAACTGATTTTAAAAGTTGTGATTGTGTTTTTGCTTCAACATTAACACCACTTATAGAATTATCTGAATTTTGAGCATTTATCAAAAACCTTTTTGCCCCCTTTTTTAATTGATACACAACAGTATTCTAGAGCCCGCATCGAGCACAGATTTTTTACTTTATTTTAAATAATAATAAAAAAAAATTTGTAAAAAAAGCTTAAAATTGTATCTTTTTTTAAAAGTTTGAGATTAAAATATTATAAAACTAAGATCGATGCGGGCTGTATAATATTTCCCTCTATCATTTAAAAAAAAAAAAAACCAAATTTGATTGATATTACGAGTCAGGATCATTATTCCCGTAAAGTGAGTTTTTGAAGACAAAATGGCATTGGCACCGGGCGCTTCAAAAGAACTATGTTTAGGTCAAAGTATTATTTAAATGTAAAAATATAAAAAATACTCCGCGATTATGCGTCAAATTATTTTAATATTAGTTGGCTGCAATTTAATTATCTTATAACCTATTAATAAAATAAGAACTTTTTTCATAATCAAGTTCAAAAAAGCTTTCAACTAACTGGGCTAATTCTAAGCTTTGTGTTGAAAATCTAGATTTCATATTGACTATTAAATTATCAAGTATAGGGAAAAATGCATGAACTTTCCAAAAATCTATGAAGTAATTTCACTATCTTGTTGAAAGTTCTGATCAATAGCACTTGTAGCCTATAAATACTTTGTGTAAAACTTTTAACTGATAAACAATAATAATAAGTCTCATACCTTCGTCGTACATTCATACCCTACATACCATTTTTAGCCTTATGTAAACCAATACCTAATAATTTATAAATTGTGATATGTCATTACTCATTAGTATTGATTGACTCAATACAATAAAATGTTTTCCTCGATAACTATAACTTATTACTTATTAATTCGTTTTTAGTACATCCACATAAAACAATATCAATATAATATGTATATATAAAAATATTTATTAATTATGAGTTATTTTAAACATTCTTTTTCTTATTTTTTCGGATTTGGGTTTAAGCTAGAGGCTCGAGTTGAGGCTAAATTGTAAAACCTTATAGGGGGGCTAAATACAACTGCCGGGGGGGCTAAGCCGCCATAGCCCCCCCTCCCTAGTTACGCCTATGCATACAACCATATACTCAATATACACACATATATATTACTTATATCCATTATTTTAACCCGCCCACGTTTGGTAACAAAGAAGATCATCAATTTAAGCGCCATTTGTAATTAAAAAGTGTGCAAGTAGGTACCGTTCTGCTGAATAGTAGGTGTCACTTTAAGGAGACGTCTCACCCACGTGTCTTGTCTTCGTCATACAAATGGATAACAAAGCGGATTTGAGTTCGGTAGATCCAATTTCGTGTTGTTAGTATTTATTATAGACTGAATTGATCAATTATGAAACTTGAATGTACGAATATTATCTGTGTTCTTTCGTTGGATTTTTAAAATGTTTTAATATTTAAGCGAGTTATGATTTTTATTAAATGTGATTATGAATACCTATTTAAAAATATATAGGCAATAAACATTTTATTTAAAAATTAAAATATAGTAAAAACCCAATGAGAAAACACAGATAATATCCTTACAATTGAGTTTGATGATAGGTAAATTCATTCTAAATATGAAAGATGGTTAAAACAAATGCGGGTGAGGCGTAGCCTTAATGCAAGTATGTCAAACCCAAAGCATCAACGGGAAAAAAAATATTGAATAGTTTACTATGCGCTTATAAATTAATTGAAAAAAAAACATTTTATAAAGATTTTAACAAATATGTAGAGTTATTATTTGTAAGTATTTTTGATTTTGCAAGTAAGCCCGATAATTGACACTACCTGCCATCACAGCGTCACATTTGGTAAAAAAAAAAAAAAAAACTTTAAACCTATTTACTTATTGTTCCTATTAATATATGAATACAAATTAAATATATTTTCAATATTTATGAATTCTGTTTTTTTCGGATGTTGTTATGACATAAAAATACACATTTTTAAGGTATTTAAATTTTTTATACGCATGTCATTTTTGACATACGCATGTCAACTTTTTTTTTTAAATGGCAACCACCTGTTTTAACCGCTCATTATTTTTCGCCTAATTTTTTAATTAATTTTGGTAGTTTAATAAACTTTCTAAGTCCAAAATTGACCAAGTTACAGCAATTCAAAAAACGTCATACGTTTGTGTCGCATGACGTTTGAACGATGAAAAATATCGAAATGTTCAGTCATTTCATTTAAATTTGAATCAAATTGTCATACAGATAAAAGTTGACTTAAAAGTAAATCTAATGTTCAATTTTATAATGACCGATAAAATACGATAAGTATTAGATTAGCATAGGTAATTTGGTTATTTGGACAAATTACAGCAATTCAAAAAACAAAAAAAAAAAATATATAAAAAAAATGAGCATAATTTTTAGTATTTTGACTGCAATTAAAATTTTATGACTGAACATTTCGATATTTTTCATCGTTCAAACGTCATGAGGCACAAACGTATGGCGTTTTTTGAATTGCTGTAACTTGGTCACTTGGTAACTTTAAAAGTAGTGATACTTGCTTTCTCAGTAATAATTTTAAATTACTAAATTGCGTACTACCAAAAAATATTTTACCAAAGCAAAATAAATTGTATTTCAAATAATCAAAACGACAGAACCATAATAAATCTGTTGAGTACTATATTTTATCAAGATTGAAAATGTAAACTTTAATTTAATTTGTAAATTTGTGTGAAATATAAGTAATTAAAATAAAGTATTTTATTATATTTATATTGTATATTTAATTAGGAAATTTGAAAATTTATATTATATACCTTTTTTTTTATAAATCTTACTATAATTTTTTTTAACTGATGACCTAATTATCATATGTATTAATATACTGTTGTAAAGAATATGACAAATAGTAAAATAAAGGGCAAAAGCAACAGATAATATGTACAATAAACTAGATTGTAAACAAATAAAGTAATTACCCGCCATTTTAATCGAGGCCACAGAAATGTATATTACCTATATACATAATAGCCGTCTGCTTCAACTTAACAAATTAGTAGGATAGTTGGCTATCTAGTTTGGCTATACGATTAGGTACTAGCATTTATAATCAATGGTACTAGTTACAATAAAATGTGATTGTCACAATTCACAGGTGATATAAACTTATATATGAAATATGGGCGCAGAAAATCCAAATTATTTAAGATTATAAAACAAGAATATAACAATATTGTGTGTATTGTAAAACATTCATTTTACTGCTGTTTTATTATAATTTTTCTTAATATATGTTTATCCTTGTTATTTTCCTGGCTTAGAATTTGAAAAATGCGATAATTAGATTAGGTGTAGAAACTCTGAAACTAGTTACGCCTTGCTGCATTCACGGCTCAAATGTCCCTGTTCACCACAGTTCGATTCAGCTTCGATTGTTACACGTGCATTTGTGCAAACACTATCTACATGTCCTGACTTGCGACAGTTGAAACAAAATTCTTTGTTAGGAGGTTGAGAACAGTCCTTAGCTATATGGCCAACCCCATCACATCTAAAATTGTAATATATAATTAATTTCATTGTATAATTTAATTTAATTTCAATGTTTTTCAAATTAAAAATACACATATTCTTTGTACATGTTAGACTAAAAGACCATGCTTTAATTAAAACAATATTTTATATTGATGAAAAATACTTTTATTTATAAATGAAATTCATTTTTAATGATCATTTATAAATAATAAAACATTTTTATTGGTAATACAAATGTGAAAATATAATTGTATTACATTACTAAGTACCTATATTTATTAGGATACCTATTTGTTTACTTTGGCAGCTATTATTTAATATTTCTTAACAAGTACCTATCTAATTATATTGTGAAATTCTATCTACCTGAATTTTTAAACTTTTAAGTAACTAATTATAAAATTATTCGTTACTAAACTAATGCCTAATTATATTTAAACATACTTTATATACATTGTTACATTTTAAGTCTTAAATTATTTTCTATCTTTAACTTTCAAGTTCGTTTCAAATTCAAGTGGCAAACTCACTCGTACTATACAGCAGAGTTACTTACTTTCTATTCATAGTTTAGAATTTAGATTCATAGTTATTGATATTAAATTGCACGATGCGTAGATTATGTATAGGGGCAAAAAATGGGTAAAATAGATTAAGCTTTGTCATAACTATAAAAATGTAAAACA